>CAWUFW010011308.1:0-45000 GCA_963921515.1 Calotriton arnoldi | reverse complement strand
ATCAGCAAGCAACTCACCAGAACATTACAAACCATACAGAACTCAGCAGCCAGAATCACCCTCAACCTCCAACGAAGTCCTCATATCATACCGCACCTCAAGGAGCTCCACTGGCTCCCGATACACAAGTGTGCACAGTTCAAACTCCATACTCACACATTCAAAGAATTACACAACATTGGCCCTGCCTACCTCAACAGTCGCATCTCCTTTCACAAACCTTCCAGACACCTCTGCAGGGCCAGACTCCTATTTGCACACATCTCATTCATACACAGATCCAGATCCGGCGGTCAGGTCTCCTCCTACATCTCCCCCACAGCATGGAACGACCTAGCAGTGCACATCAGAATCTCCTCCTCACTTCTCGAGTTCCACAAGAGGCTGAAGACCTGGATGTTCGAATATCTCCCCCACCAGCCCTAGGCGAGGCTAGATTCTCACCTGCTGAGCACCAGCATCACATCCCGGGGGATAGTGCACTTTACAAATACTCATAACACAACATAAAAAACTGTTAGTAGTATGTAAGAAATATACTGTTTGCTTATGTATGGCGTACGTTTAACTTGATGATTACAAATACAGAAAAGGTGTTCCTCTCCACAGAATGGCATCTATGATACCCAACTAATTTTGTTATTTGGAATAGTTTAAACATTGGTGTGACACGATGGTCAAAATAACAAGAGCTTAACATCAAACTTATAACATAAAAAAAGAGCAAGACAAGTCCGATCCTTCA
Organism: Calotriton arnoldi; assembly: GCA_963921515.1. Taxonomy (NCBI): domain Eukaryota; kingdom Metazoa; phylum Chordata; class Amphibia; order Caudata; family Salamandridae; genus Calotriton; species Calotriton arnoldi. The sequence continues at coordinate 44,255 of CAWUFW010011308.1, read as the reverse complement.
AAACAGGAAGGTGACATGCGATATTAAAATATGATTGCAGGCTAGCTTTGGAAGCGCAAACTCCCACTAAGGGTGTGGGAGCGGCAACTACTGTGGCAGCTATCACTGCTTACCGACCAGATAGTTTCTCAAAACAAATTGATCCTCTGCCATGCAGTGCATAAAGATTTGGGAGGGCAGACCTCTATGCACACAAGATTGTTCTATTTAGAAGTAGCTCATACATGCCAGTAGACACGATTCAGGCAGGAAATGTAAGAACATTTTTTAAGTCACAAATTGATTTCTTTTTGCTGTCTCCCACCTGAAATTGCCTTTGCTTCAATAGAAGTCAATGGAGAAAACACATTCCTCCGATTTTTTTTTCCAAATTTCCCACCTTCCAGTTTTAAAATGTTGGCATGAACGGTACCTCTCCTTCACGTCCCTAAGAAACAGGACTTTCATCTGCGGGCTAAAGACTCTTTTCTTCCACTCCGCTTATGGCTTTTAACCAAATTCTACACAGCTTCAAGTTATTGTCCACAGCTGGTCCTCAATATCCTGCACACACACTGACATGTATCGAATACCCAATGTGCCTGCTTTGCTCCCACCACTGAAGTCCCTTTTAACCTTCACCACCCTATTTTAGGCCAAATTGGAATCGGCACATCTGGCTATATGTACTATACCAAAACGATGATTTAAATCATCGGTACTCACAAACATTGTCCCAGGGGCCACAAATTATGGTCTGTGGTATGCCTGAGGGCCGCAATGATGCCAACAGGGTGGGAGAGGGCCTTTGCGGAGAACAGGATAAGGTGGGCATAGGGGAAACCAGAAAACCTGGGATCAATCCCGGCTTCCCCACTCGACCAAATTGTGTGACCTTAAGTAATTATTTTATTTCACTTTGCCTCCTTTTTCTTCATTATCACATAAAAGAGCACCTTAAAATACTCAAATTCTAGAGGTGCGCTCTACAAAACCTTCTCCGGTATTTTATTTAATGAACTATAATGTTATCCATGTATAATAACAACCAAGGCCACCCAGGGGGGTCCACATGTCCCTGATGATTTACTGAATTGCCACTTCGTTCACTATTGGCATTGTTGTCAGTGTGGGAGGAGGCATGAACTTTCTACGTTCGTTTTTAAAAACTATCACTTAAAAAAAATGCTTACTAATGCACTGATTTAACCTGATGTACTAAGGTGAAACACCTCTGCATGTTAATAAAATACCTTTGCGGCAGGAGCCGCGATCGTGACCCCGCCTTGACCTGCTGTTCTTCGCGCCCGGAGGCGCTCAAAAGGGGCACCCTCATCGCGAGACGCGGGACGCGCCCGGGCAAAGCCCGGGCCAAGGGCGGGCCCGTCCTTGCCCGTCATTGCCAGGAAGAGGCAGGGCAGGGCAGGGCCACCCCCTTTACATTTGTACCCAGGATTGTGCTGTCTGCTGTCTGCAGATGACTGCTTTGTGAGGTACTGTGTTCCCTGATCCGTTATTTTCATTTATTGACAATATATAACCATTATTTAGGACTACTCTGTTGGCTCTTGGGAACTATTCATTCTGACTGCTTGTGACTGTATCAGAGCGTGTAGGCTCTTTTATTGCATGTCCATTGATCCCCCTCTACAGGTGGTTTTTGAGTTTGTGACATGGGGAAGAGAAAATCAATGGAGGGCATTGGAGGAGGCGGTGGAAACCAAGTAGCAAAAGGGAAAAAGGCTAGGAAAACATTAAAACATCCGGGCAGTAACTGTGTTCTCGATCGAATTGATACCTTGATTAATGAGTGCGAGGACATCCTCGTGGAAAACCAAACTGCGCACTCTATCTCAGGCAGCCCGCCCGGTAGATCTCCCCTAAGCCCACGTACAAGTCCAAATCGCCCGCCTATCATTCCAACAATGTTCCAAAGACCACCCCTCAAGAGGGTACCCACAGAGCCACAGAAGTTAACATCAGCCGCCCTGGAGCCATCCCAACCCCCTATTACTTCCTACGTTTGCCCTGACACTAGTACCCTGCAGCTTGAGCCCGCAATCCACTGCGCAAATAGGTTCCTACCCCTTCAGGATTTAACTGATGAACACAATGGTGATGTGCCCTTATCGCCACCTCTACCCGCTGTTACAACCAGCTCAGAAAACAAACTAGAGCCCCTGGACACCCACTCCCTCATAAATGCACTCAGAGCAGATATAGGCATTATGAGATCTATGCTAGAAGGCCTCACCACCCTAGTCAAAACATTATTGCAGACGGATTCATCTCGCATGCAATATGGTGCCTTTGCACAGAGCCGCTCCCTGCAACTCCCCCATAATGACTGCGCGACACAAGAGTTAGCTTCTTCTAGAAAAGGTTGTACCCCCCACGGTCCTATCTTACATCACCCTGCCACCCTTGCTACTTCAGTTTGTAGGCAAGCCCCATCCGACCCTATAGTAAGGAGAACAAGCAATTCCAACAATACTCTCCAAAATAAACTCAAGAGTTTAGCAGCCCCACAAGACCCCCCAAACAACTACAGGGCCATACCCCCCACGATGTGTACAGCCTCCTTTCCATGGCGGCCAACACCAGCTGCCCTCTCCAGTTACCTCACACGCCCGTTGCAAGCTAAGAAAATCTATATGACTAATGTCCCAAAAATTAATATCAAGAATGATCATGAGAGCGAAGAATCTCTGATCAACAAAGTGATCCATCGGATCCGCCACGTTAGAGGTTGCCAATCTGTAATCAGAGACGATATTACTAGGGCACGGAGGTGTACCTCTTCAACCTATCCACTAGATTATATCGAGATTACCCTCAAGGGAACCGAGTTGGCGGTAAACCTCTTTGCCCTGGAATTTCGCACCTGCCCCCTGACGGATCCTCTATCCAATTCAGGCACACTCCAGTATACGAGCACGGTACGATACCAGCCTTGCAACCATTATCCTGTCTAGTAGGTGCCTCCTCGCTTGAGGCCAATGATTGACTACAGAATCTAGTTCCACATTGCCCTGACTCATCTACTGCTACACCTAGTCCCAACCACATAGTTAGCCCCCTTGGCATTCCGCCTCCCCACAATACCTTATATTGTAACGATATTAGCCCCCAACGTGGGGCAAGTATGAGTAGACCCTCCATTCCTGCTCAAGAAGAGATGGGTTTTGGCACCCTCACACACTTAACTTTGCAAACATCAATCCATTTACCAATCAACAACCTTATCCCTACACAAAGTGCCGTTCTCGGCCCTACACCTCGCCAACAACTGAAGATTGTGTCATGGAATGTGGCAGGACTAAATAGTAAAATCCCACTTCCCCATTGGAATCAATTAGTGGAAGGATTTGACGTCTGTATTTTTCAAGAGACGTGGAGTCTGGTTCCACTACACAAAGCCGGTTACACTTGCTTTCACTTACCCGCAACCTCCATAGGGAGAGGGCATCCATCTGGGGGCTTGATTATCTGGGTAAATATCGCCCTTGATTGTCGAATCACCCTTCGAACAAGCTCGAGCCCAGATATTCTGTGGCTAAGCATCAGGGGGCCAAGGGGTGGATCTACAATTGAACTCTTCAATGTTTATGCGAGAGGGACAAAAGGAGGTAGGCCCTCACCTACTATCTCAGCACTGGAGGAATGCCTAGTTAATTGCCCACCCCATGCCAGAGTGGTAGTTGCAGGAGACTTTAACTGCACTTTTGAACCCCTGGCTTAGGAAGACCTAACGGAAACAGAAGAACAAGATAATAGATGGGCAGTTCCCCAACTAGACCTTCCCCCAGTCAAGAGATGGACGCAACAGGCACTCCAACTAAACGCCATCACTATGGAGTATGGTTTGAGGGCAGTTAACGGCAGATCACCATCAGATAAACTAGGTGCTAACACCTACAATAGAGTTAGCTGTCCGTCCCGGATTGATTATATTCTCCTCGACGTCAAACTGTGGGGGAAACTGGTTGACATGATTGTAGGTACGACCACAGAGTGACCACAACCCTTTATGCTTAACCTTGAAACCCCTGTGGGAGGCACCTTATTACCAGTTGAGCAACCTACCATTGACAACTACCAGGGAGATAGTCCCCTCAAACTGTAAAAAGATTCTGAAATGGCAGAAGGTAATACTGCACGACACAAAGATTGCTGGTATCAAACACGACTTAGCTGCAGGAACATCCGAGCTCCAGGTTGCTATCCATAGCGCAACTAGATTGGTGGACGTTCCTAGGGCCCACTTGCACACTGTCAATCAAATTAGTGCATATTTCCAAGTCCCCAACCCGGGCAAAAAACCTAGCAATAACGTCAAGGAGCCATATTCGTGGTATACCAAAAATTGCAGGCAAAAAAGATCGATTATGGCTGCAGCTATTAAAGAGAAGAACCAGGCGCTCATAAAAACTGCTAGAAAATCCTACAAGGCAGCCCAGCGGGTGGCAAAGATAGAATGGGACGAATCGCGCTGGCAGCAGCTTAAAGAAGCATGCTCATCCAAAGATACTAACCTGTTTTGGAAACTGGTCACCTGGGGGAGCAAATCAGGCGCATGCTCACCTGCAAACCACATCACTGGCCAGGCATGGCACGATCATTTTAGAAAACTATATTCAACGCCAGAGGACACCCCATTTGAGGAACCAGATGATTTAAATGGGCCCCTTGCAGAAACTGAGTGTTTTAGCTTATTGGAGATAGAAGCTGCAATAAGCAAAATTGTACCCTCTAAAGCAGCGGGACCAGATGGCTTGCCAGGCGATCTCTTTCTGGCCGATCCTCCTAACTGGGCACGTTACATCTTACTCTTAGTAAATGCAATAGCTAGTGGAGCCCCGGTCCCAGAGTCATGGAGGGCCGCTGAGGTGGTCCCCATCTATAAAAAGGGTGTTAGGGACGACCCTTCCAATTACAGACCAATCAGCCTGATTGATGCTATGCAGAAGGTCTTCGGTCGAGTCCTTCTGCATAGGATACAGTCATGGACTGAGGATGAAGCCATCCTCTCCCAGTACCAGGCCGGATTTAGACCAAAGACTGGGACGATGGATCAGGTGTTTAGACTCCTCCTTATTTATTGGAAGGTAGTGGTGTTAAGCAAGGGCAGTCTTTATCTCGCATTTATAGATCTGAATACTGCCTTTGACCTGGTCCCTAGATCTAAGCTGTGGACGACGCTTGGAGAGATGGGCATCCCCCCCTTGTCCTTAAACTGCTGATCCGGCTACATGAGGGCAATTTTGCCCAGGTCAGATGGGGGGTGCAGGGACAACTAACAGAACGCATCCCTGTCAACAGAGGAGTTCGACAGGGCTGTGTTCTGGCCCCAACCTTGTTCTTCCTGTATGTGAACGGGGTGGTTAGTTTCCTCCAAGAAGACCCTGCAGACTCGCCTACCCTTGGGGGCAACAAGGTACCAACCTTGTTGTTTGCAGACGACACCCTGCTGATATCTAAGACCCCAGCCGGGTTACAACGTCTACTTAATAGATTACAACTTTTTTGTGATAATCGGGGTTGGTCATAAATAGCTCAAACCCCAAATTTATGGCCTTTAACTGTCATATAGGAGTAGCCCTCTGCTGGGTGGGGTACCCCTGGAAAGGGTAGGCACCTTTGATTACTTAGGTGTAAGACTCTCCGACAAAATGTCTTGGAGGCACCACTTAGCAAAGATGATGTTGGGACACAAACGAGAGGCTGGAGCAATAGGGAAAGAACACCGCCTCTCATACACTAGGCCGGTAGCTCCCGCCCTCCAAGTTTACGATGCCAAAGCAGTCAGCTCTGCTCTCTACGGAGCAGAGGTTTGGGGATTTGACAAGCTCGACGAACTCTGCAGATCCGAGCACAAGTTATTTAGAGATCTGGTGATGCTACCTAAAAATGCCCCTCTTACCCCTCTATTGCTGGATATGGGCAGGCGGTCGATTGGAGATGTAGCTAGGCTACGCCCACTACTTTTTTGGGCCCGCATTAGGCGGACCCCAGAGCTTCTCCCCTACGCCGAAGCTCTTACCGAGATCATCCGCCTAGACACTGGCTGCAAAATAGGCTGGATTTCCAATGTAAAAAAAATGCTGACAGCCATTGGACTCCAAGCTCATTGGGATAGCCAGGAATTCCCAAGGAGAGACAAGCTCAAACAACTCTATTGGGAATGGGTGGACCAACGGGAGAACCGTAAACCTAACGTGGGCAAACTAACAATAGAATTTTATTCACACAAACAAACTAGATATCTTGAGCCCTTCCTTGACATAATCCAAGTCCCCAGGGACAGGATGTTGTATATACATTTTAGGTTTGGAACTCTCCCTGTCCGCGAGATGACCGCGAAATGGCATTCATGCAATGAAAAAGATTGTCCATGCTGCAGAGCCCCGATAGAAAGCATCGCCCATGTAATGTTCGCCTGCCCGGCATACAACATCTCGCGGGCTAAATGGCTAAAATTGATTTGCCAGCAATTGGGCACACAGGATCACCATACAGCATTGCGCATTCTTAGGTCCGATTCTAGACCTCTCTTTGCATGTTGCGTAGCAAAGTTTCTTTGCCAGGCATGGCTTATTAGGTGGAAAGCTCTTTTAAGAGTGGCACAGTCTTAATCCAAACAAGGTTGTGACAAATTCTTGTCACAACTCCAAATCTGTTCGGCTAAATATAAAACCAATTCCTATGCACAAGCACTTTATCTGTAATTCTCTGCTGCTACATTAGGAAAAATCCAAAATTCTTCAGCAAACTAACGATCAACTACAGCATTATGAAGGTTTGTTATTAAGATGAAATGCTTACTGTTTTTATCTTGTTTTTATTATTGATTCATATTTGATGTATTAATTGCGTACTTTTCTCTGTCGTATTGACTTTTAACCATTTGAATATGACAAATGTATTATTGTGCCAAGGGCCCAGTTGGCTACTATGTCGTATTGTCTGCTCGCACAAGCTTACGATGTTGCACATTTGTATTTCTCCTTTTAGAAAAAATGTATTTTTTATAGCTTTTATGGCATTTTCTGTCGAATAAAGCTTATACAACAACAAATAATAAAATACACTTTTATGAAATTTGGAGAGTCTTTTATCATATTTTGTACACATGTAATGCTAGATATCTTAAAAGTAAATGTGTTGCTTAAGTTAGTGGTGCAAGACAACTTATTTGCACCTTTTATTTTACTTTCTTTAGGTGTAAATAAACGCTTAGCCATTTATTTAACATCTTTCTGAATGTCAGTGCTCTCTCAAGAAATTACAGCAGGCCAGTCCTGTTGTTCAGCAGGCATGTGAAGGTCAAGAGGGCCGCAAGCAGCCCCCAGGCTGTACTTTGAGTATCACAGATTTAAATAAATGGACAACACTCCCAAAGCATCACGTTGAGTGATATGGCACAGAAAGACTCACACTCACTCAGTAGCTGCTGCTACAGGCTGTAGTGGTGAGGCGGGGAGGCTGGGGGGGGTTTAAAAAAATTAAAAGGAAAGACTGAAAAAATCACGTAACTGCCAGCCGTCGCCTCTCCTGTCTTCTTCGGTTGCCGCAGGAAACAGGAAGCACACAGGCTCCCAAACTCCCCTAAGCCAATTACTAAGTTGCTGTCACCAGCATGACACCAGCGTCATGATTGGCCTGAGTGGCCTGGTTCGGCGCTCAGACAGGGTGTGCATGTTCTCCACCCGGTTGTGCAATACAGCCGGGTGGAGAAATGCTAAGTGCTCATGACTGTTTGGCTGGCCCAAGACAGCCGGCCAAACCGTCATGCACACTTAGAAAGTGCCCACCACTCCTCCCCCTTCTCTGTGGGCAGCCCAGCCCCGCCCCGCACCTAAACTGTAAAAAATAAATGATTTTACCATGGTGTTATTATCATTTTATCTTTCGTGTGGGGCCACGCTCCTCCGCCTTAGTGGAGGAGCCGCCGCTGCGTGACTCACCCACTGACAGAGTAAAGTGTCACTTTAATAGGGCAGGTCCATCAGGTAGTATTCAACTACAATACAATAACAGCAATTCACAACCCCCTGGCCTCACCAATACATGGACATTGAGCTAACCCCGCCACCTAAACCTCCCCAATGTTTCCCAACCCAAACTTGTCCTGCACCACCCACCCGAATCACCTCAGGTGGTGATGTAATAACTCCTCTCGCCCAGGGGACCCCATTTTTATTTTTATTGCTCATTCTACGGGGTAAGAAGCACTCTGAAGTTACCACGTAGTGCGTTTTTAACATTTTCGCTACATACTGCTACATTAACTATGCATACATCCTACATAGTATTATCAGAGGATGACGCCGCACCGATGTTATTAACGTGCATTTCTGTTGAAGTTGAAATTCAAAACCTACTTAAAAAGGTTCTTAAAGGCAATTAGGTTCGTGCGTCTGTTCACGAGGCGGGACACCGTGAAGAAGGCAAACATTAGAGGTGAAAAAATAAAAACATAAAGTGAAGGTGTGTTTTTTTAAAGCTACCGATTTCGTTCAATAAGGTTTCTGTTTATCTTCTCAGCTACAAACGGCATGTTTAAGCAATGACCTTTCGTTAATTCGGTTGCTCTTTTGACAAGCACATTCATTCTCATTTTCATAGCACATCAAAGCAGTTTCATAGTGAGACCTCCACTGAGGAAGTTTATATATCAATTTTATGAAAGCACCTCAAGGCCATAATTTAACATAATAGCAGGCTGTCTCAGCTCTTCTTGGCTATCATGGACAGGGCTCTAGTTTTGAAGGGATGAAATGCAATTATATTTATTTCCACATGAATCATTAAAGGCAGCGCCGTGGTGTGCGTTATGAATCACAGAACCGAAGGAGCAATTGTATTTTTCTGAAAATGTTTCTTACCCTCTTCTAAGCCTACGCGCTTCCGATTCAGACTTCTGGAGTCCTGCTGGTTGCCTGCCTGCCTGCCCCGAGAGTGCACTTGGGGCTAATGTTTCTTGGTTGCTATGCGGGTTGCTATAGTCACATTGAATATAAGAGTGACTACAAAAGGAGCCCGCGCAAGCCAGAGGTGCAAACTGAGCATGCTCACGCATGAGGGTTGCAGACGTACAACCGGAAGCGTGGAGGCTGTATTTTTGTTTGTTGCACAGATTTACGTTGTGGCTTAGCTATGTTTTAGCCGCACCCGCCTCTGTGCACATAATTTAAAAAAAATGAAAAGTGTAAACACTTTTTAGGTTAACTCTTTTGTAGTGTTTTGGCGCGACTCCACTTGTCCAAAGTTTTCCCTAAAAAAAGCATACTCTTGGTGGCGGCAGGGACCTTTGCATAGGAATGTGTTGAGTTTTTTTCTTCGCTGTGCTTATATTTCATAATTTAGACTTTAGTGACCCAACAACTATCCAAGTTCCCAGTTTTGATTTGCCTAAATGTTCGTTTCCCCAAAAAAAACGACAGCATTTGTTTGCAAAGTCAATATTGTTTACCCTGTGTAACAAATACAAAAATATACACATTTCAAAACCAAAATGAGGGTGATAATCACAAGCTGTTTTGCCTGTACTTCAGATCGTGGAACCGTCGACTGGTATGATATCTTCTTTTAGGGGTGCGTTCTAAAACACTAAAGTCCAGTATCACTGTACAGAAGAGAATTTGATGTAAACACTATTTGAAATTAGGGTTGTGGTTTCACACTCAAATAATTTCCTGGCAATTATGTTATAAATGGTGCCTTTTAAATCAAGTTAGGTCAGTAACGGTAAAAACAAGCATTTGCAATGCAATAGGTCTCGCATTTGTTCAAGTTAGAGATGTTGGCTTTGAAAATGGCAATGTTTTTTACTTATTTTTTTTATTTGCAGTGGAGTAATAATAATTGCATAGCACTATTGCTATGAGTATAAAAAAGCAAAGGTAAAAAATATTGTTAGTTTGAACGCTAAGAGCTTTAACTTTAACAAATGTGAGATGCATGGCAGTTCGATGCCCCCCCCTGGAGGTCGCATTTAAAGGACATGAGGTGTAAGTTAGAGCTATTGCAAAGGTCTTTCTACTTTCACGAATTATAAAAGTGCCAAAACATGGCTATTAGCAGCTCATTAAAAAGATAGACATTTTTACTTTGCAGGACAGATGAAATTACCATAACGCCGTCATCGATGTGAAGTGGTGGAATAAATCATGAGAGCATGGCCTAGGCTGACGTTAAATTAACAAACCAATGCGCCCTGCACGGCAAAAGCTTAAACACCTGTAAAAGGAACTCTACAGATTTTATGACAATTTCTAGAAATGAAAGGCGCGCGGGATGAAGTTAAATTAATAAACCAATGCACCCTGCTTACCTGTATGCAAAAAACTTAAACACACCTGCTGTTTATATTGCACATATTTTAAGACAAGTTCAACTCCTTGTACAATAGAAGTTCTTCATCTCGCATGTGGCATATTAGTTTAGACATCTAAATGTTGGCCTCTGCGTTGGGATGAAATGTCATCCCAGAAAGAAAAGTAAATATATATAAAAAGGCACAGCATCTTTAACGCCAAGGGCAACAAGGAGTCACTCAAAAATCCACGTTTAGCCCATTAATCTAAGAGGAGAAATTACATTAGCAGCCAAGCTTTTCCAATAACCAGTCCTGTCTGAATGTTTTCCTTAAGAAGGTTCTCTGTTCGCTTTATTTTCAATAAATTACGTCATGTGAACATTAAGCTGGGTTCGTCTCCCTTGAACGTTTTGTAATTATAATAAAATGTACTATTCTGTCCACGGTTGTAGTGATGCTGTTTTGAGTTTGTTTGGGGGCAGTTTCCAATATGGGTGACCCCACTCCTTCCGGGTGGACGCGTCCTTGCCTTGCTTTATTTGTCTGAAATCTGCTTCAAAGCAGATCAGATGGAGCAGGCAGGGGTTGTGGAGAAAGGTTGACAAGTGACCCGGAGCTTGATTTTGTCATTATGTGGCGACGCGCAGCACTCAAATTACTACGAGGGCTGCACTCGCTGAGGTAAATTACATTAAGGTGCTTGAAAAGGGGTGGGGGGACATTTTACCCTCATGGCTGTGCCCCGGCTGCAGAGGGTTCAGCAGCACTGTCATCCTGGCAAAATATCTACAATAAAAAGCACCGCGACGGGGAACATTTTTAAGGATGTGACCACCCTTGGGTAATGTGGAGGAAGGGGTGGGAGCACACTGCTGACCTCCCAGCACAGTTCGCCCCTTAGCATTCTGGTAAATGCAGTTTGTAGTGCATGCTTACTTGGTATTTTGCTGGAGTGTTCCACCAAAGTTGGTGCAGATTAGTGCTGTCATCTCTAGACACATGTGTTTCTGGATTTTATTCGTCATCAGTAGAGATCAAAAACGATTTTCTTCTCCGGTTGCTGAGCAGGCTTCCACAATTCTTACAGGTCTCAGTACCTCTCACAGGCGCACAGGTGCATCTCCACTGGCTAGTCAGCTCAATGGCTCAAGGGAGCCTTTTTAAACAGGAAGGGGTGGGAGCACACTGCTTCACCTCCCCGCACAGTTCGCCCCTTAGCATTATGGTAAATGCAGTTCGTAATACATGCTTTCTTGAGATTTTACTGGAGTGTTCCACCAAAGTTGGTGCAGGTTAGTGCTGTCATCTCTAGACACGTGTTTCTGGATTTTATCCGTCATCAGTAGAGATCACCCCTTCCTGTTTTGAAAAGGCTCCCTTGAGCCTGTGAGAGGTACTGAGACCTGTAAGGATTGTGGCAGCCTGCTCAGCAACCCCATGTAAAATTCGTTTTTATCTCTACTGATGACGGATGAAATCCAGAAACACGTGTCTAGAGATGTACAGCACTAACCTGCACCAAATTTGGTGTAACACTCCAGTAAAATCTCAAGTAAGCATGTATTACGAACTGCATTTACCATAATGCTAAGGGGCGAACTGTGCTGGGAGGTGAAGCAGTGTGCTCCCACCCCTTCCTGTTTTGAAAAGGCCCCCTTGAGCCATTGAGCTGACGAGCTTGTGGAGATGCACCTGTGCGCCTGTGAGAGGTACTGAGACCTGTAAGGATTGTGGCAGCCTGCTCAGCAACCGCATATAAAATTTGTTTTTATCTCTACTGATGACGGATGAAATCCAGAAACACGTGTCTAGAGATGTACAGCACTAACCTGCACCAACTTTGGTGGAACACTCCAGTAAAATCTCAAGTAAGCATGTATTACGAACTGCATTTACCACAATGCTAAGGGGCGAACTATGCTGGGAGGTGAAGCAGTGTGCTCCCATCCCTTCCTGTTTTGAAAAGGCTCCCTTGAGCCATTGAGCTGACGAGCTTGTGGAGATGCACCTGTGCGCCTGTGAGAGGTACTGGGACCTGTAAGGATTGTGGCAGCCTGCTCAGCAACCCCATATAAAAGTCGTTTTTATCTCTACTGATGACGGATGAAATCCAGAAACACGTGTCTAGAGATGTACAGCACTAACCTGCACCAACTTTGGTGGAACACTCCAGTAAAATCTCAAGTAAGCATGTATTACGAACTGCATTTACCATAATGCTAAGGGGCGAACTGTGCTGGGAGGTGAAGCAGTGTGCTCCCACCCCTTCCTGTTTTGAAAAGGCTCCTTTGACCCATTGAGCTGACGAGCTTGTGGAGATGCACCTGTGCGCCTGTGAGAGGTACTGAGACCTGTAAGGATTGTGGCAGCCTGCTCAGCAACCCCATATAAAATTCGTTTTTATCTCTACTGATGACGGATGAAATCCAGAAACACGTGTCTAGAGATGTACAGCACTAACCTGCACCAACTTTGGTGGAACACTCCAGTAAAATCTCAAGTAAGCATGTATTACGAACTGCATTTACCATAATGCTAAGGGGCGAACTGTGCTGGGAGGTGAAGCAGTGTGCTCCCACCCTTTCCACCCTTGGGTAATGTAACGGAAGCTTTAGATAACAACAGAATGTAAGGTTAGGGATAGGCGCAAAGTAATTTTTCTTCACGAAGTGCGCGATTTGCAATGTATACATGTAATCGGACAGGAAGATTGGCATGCTTCAATTTTCACTGCACAGTACCCTTACAGGTGTACGTTGTGCAAATCTTCAAAAAAGGTCACTGACAATGCACATAAAGAGAGGAGTCAAGCGCGCGGCCTCCTTACCTGAGCCTCAAGTGTCTGAATCTTCTGTAAATGATCAATCGTTTCATCTTGTTTTAGAAGCTCGTAATTTAAGTCTTCTAAGTGGTGCATTTCCACTAATTCGACTCCTCCAACTCCTCCCGAAAGTCATAAAAACAACTTATTACGACGAGAAACGAAGACTTTAGACAGACAACAGTGGGACTGGAAAACAGGCAATGAGGAAGCGGTGACGCAGGGGATCAGAAGACAGGCGTCGTGTGGGACCGGAAGGCTGGCAGCGGGTAGGTCCGGAAGACAGACTACACGTGGAACAAGAAGACAGACAACTTGTAGGACCGGAAGGCAGGCAAGTCTTAGGACCGGAAGACAGGCAAAGGAGTTCTAAGCGCTTCCTTAGAAACCTACATTTCGGTGTATATGACTGTACTCGGCTAGTGTGACGGTGTGTGCAGCGATTCTTTTAGTTAATAAACTTCTACTTTGTAATTATAAATCTGTGTATATTCCCCTGATTTTTCATGGCAGGTATGTTTTCATTATTACTTTACAGCACCGTGGCTCGGGTCAAAAATGCGGTGTGCATAAAAGGAGATACCGCCTTTATTAAACTGAAAGCGCAGTATAGCGCAAAAATGCAGTGTTTTAAGTGCAGCAGGACACAGGGTGAAAAATGTGGTGTGCATAAAAGGAGCATACCGCCTTTATTAAACTGAAAGCGCAGCATACCGCAAAAATGCAGTGTTTTAAGTGCAGCAGGACACAGGGTGAAAAATGTGGTGTGCATAAAAGGCGCCTGCCGCCTTTATCAAAGTGAAAGCACGGCATGGTGCAGGGGCGAAAATTAACAAAAAATGATAGGGGCGGGCCAAAAGACGACTGCTGCAGGGGCTGTGTGCGCTCAGAGGTGAGGGGGAGGGCTCATAATGTGAAGCAGAGTGGATCGAAAACGGGAGGAAGCCACGCCTCAATATAAAACATACAAATAAGAATGAGGCGCTTGAAAGAAAGAAAAAATAGTCCACAAGTACATAAATACCCTAAGGGTGTAACAAAACTGTAATTGGCCGGTGCTCCGAGTTTCAAACCGGAAGTGATGTATCGGGAGCACCGGCCAATAAGGAGCAGTGTAAGAGTTGTCAGCCAATGGCAAGCAGCAGCTGTAATTTCTGTAATTTCACTCCACTGGAGTGATTACAATAGGTCTTGCAGACAGCGCATGCGCGCTGATGCTCGATCTAAAAATGGACCGCACTTATGAGTACATGAAGTACTACAAAACAAGTACTACTGCAACATACTCATAGATAAACTAACCCTAGCTCGCGCCCCATCATGCACTGCTTATGACCGCACATTACATCACTGATGCCTTTTTGAAAAATATCATTTATGACCTCATGATGAGATCTCATATAACATCCTTCATGACATCACTAATGACATCACTGATAACATCTATGATACTACTTTGATATTTGTTTTGAAAATACTACTTAACAGTTCTCCCAATATAGCTCCCAATATACCGATAAAAAACAAACAAATACTTTTAAATTATATATGTAATTCAATACATTAAAAAATAAACAAAATAATTAAAAACAATTACAAATTAACATAATTAATATACTAATCAATTAATAAAAATTAATATCTGTCTTACGTAATTAAAAGACTATCCACACAATCTCCCAATAATCCCTTCATTCCTACAAAATAAATAATTGTACATTTATAAAACATGTAAACAAATAAATAAAGTCAAACATTACAAATGTAAACTATTGCACAGTTAACAGTAAACATACAATTTAAAATGAACACTACCCAATGAAACCCCAATACACCACCCAACCCATAAACGAATAATAAAGAAATTCTGAAAATACATACACACACGTTTGGCCTCATTATGATGTCGGTCGGATCGCAACCGACAGGCCGTCGGTTGTGATCCAACTGACATCTGGTGCCGCAGTCCGACCGCTGCATTATGATGCGCGGCGGTCGGAGGCAGCGGGCGGAGGGACCGACCGGCGCTTCCGACGGGCTCAAGGAGCCCGTCCGACTGTTGGTCGCAATGTAATATCCTACAATAGGGCGGTGCCTGCTCAGGCACCGTCGTAGGGATTAAAATGTCCCTTTCATACAGCCTTTCAATGGCGGTCCGACCGCCATTGAAAGGTTGTCGGAAACTGACGTTAGGGGCCCAAAGCAGGGCCTCCGTCCCTCCACGGCCTCCGCTTTGAGGCCTGGGGGGCACCTGTGGTGCTCCCCCAAACATCCATACCCCATGTGCATGGATGTTTGCAAACAACCATTTTTCTAATGCGGCTTGTGCTGCAGCCCTTATCTGGCCGCAGCACAAGCCACAATGGAAAAATTGATGTTTCTGACCACCTCCTGGGTGGTCGCATCCTAATTTGTCAGATGGAACCACTGACTACTAGTCGGTCGGTTTCCATTCCGAGACGTTGTCGGTGAGATGCGCGTCCGACCGGCATCGTAATCTGGGCCTTAGTTTTATCATATAAAATTAATTACAATTGTAAAAAGAAGTTTTAATTTAAAAATGCATAGTTAATACATTATTCAATTATTAAAATTGTATATTTATGTATATATTATTTACAACACTACCCTGCTAAACCCTGCAACAAAGCCCACAACCCAAAATTAAAATATATTATGTAATTATAATTGTATTAAACATTTAAACAAATAACTAACAATTAAACAATATGTATATTATTAATTTAACATTAATAAATATATAATTTAACAAAACAACTACCTACCAACCCCTCATTAAGGCAACTTGAAAAAAAGTATAGACTAATATATCATTTTAAAAAAAGAATTAAAAAATAAATTTTTCATTTATAGAAATAATTAAAAACATAATACAATACAATAAAACAACATAATAAAAGCAATGTTATAGTAAACAATATTTCGATGTTATTGTAAAATCATAACAAATATACTTTCCTTCAATATTTTTGTCAACGTATTTGAAGTCAGGATATTTGGACCACAGTATTATGGTCAGATGATAGTTTAAAGGCAAAAAAGCAACTACTGCACAAACAATGTATAATGTACATGTAGAATGTATGTGTGGTAATCTTCATATGACTGTGCCATGTGGTCATGGAACCTCTTTAGTTACAACCTTCCTTGTGTGTTCCTTTTAGAATGTTATTAGAAATTTAAGATGAGTTGCTGTGCTCCGTTGGACGCTGGATTGGCACTGAGGTATGGAGTTCCTTTTGAACCTTCAGTACATACTGATTTCTGCAACTCAGGGATTGACTCCCTGCCTGCACTTCTCCTAGGACGCTACAACAATATGGCTTCAAAAACCAGCACAAGAGAAACAATCTATGCCCTATTCCTCAGCCCAGATACTTGAGTATTGTTGAATTGGAACTGATCAAGGTTTTTTGATCTGCATAATTATAGTGACTACACCCTCACATTGTTCATAACTAGCAATATTAGAAGTAAGAGAATTAGGACCTTTTTGCACAGCCTATCAAAGGTGGTAGCACTCTTCATCTCTGGATAAAATGTGCACAACTGAAAATGTGGTATGACCCATATATATCTTTTTAATTATTTTTATTTTTTCAACAATTTAAAAATCCCACTTTTCCCAAACATAACAATGGCCGGGAAAGTAATGTTCCCCGTATGGTAAACGATGTGCACCCCTGCCCAGAGTGCCAACTGCATGGAGACTGTTATCTTGACCTTTATTTTGGCCCAGCATGATGCTAACATAGTGTATGCCAATTGCCTCAGCCTAACCTTAACAATGAGTAGTTCAGGACCTGTTATGTGACCTGGGACCTGGAGGGGCACGCCAAACTTGCCCTCATAGGAGGCAGTGGACTGCTGATTAGTATCTCCTGAGCAAATACAAGGTGATGATGGACGGAGCACTGAAAGTTTTCAGACACTCACCCACAGTTACAGATCTGGGTTGAATCCATCATGCTACCTCAGTTCAGACCCGCTATATGCAAATCAGTCTTGACCCTGTGCCTCATGGGAACAGTCCAGCCTGAACTGCCTAGCCAGGTCTTCCCTGAACTGGAAACAAGCATCCTAGGACCGGTTTCGGGGTAACACTCCTCATCAGCCAGGCTAGCTTGAATCCAGTGGCAAAGTGAGCAAGGGACCCACATCTGGGCATACCCTGCCAACTTAGGGCGAACAAAGCAAACACAAGGAGATGATGGACAGAGCGCTGAAACTTTTCAGACACTCACCCCCCTGTTACAGATCTGGGTTGAATCCATCTTCGTTCTTTAGCTCACTTCGCCACCTCAGTTCAGACCCAGCTATATGCAAATCAGTCTTGACCCTGTGCCTCATGGGAATAATCCAGCCCGAACTGCTAAGCCAGGTCTTCCCTGAACCGGAAACAAGCATCCTGGGACTGGTTTCAGGGTAACACCACTCATCAGCCAGGCTAGCTGTAATCCAGTTGCAAAGTGAGCAAGGGACCCACGTCTGGGCATACCCTGCCCACTTAGGGCAAACAAAGCAAACACAAGGAGATGATGGACGGAGCACTGAAACCTTTCAGACACTCACCCCCAGTGACAGATCTGGGATTAGTACCTCCTGAGCACCGAAATTATGCAGATGGTACAGGTGAGCTATGGGACTGCAGTCTCTGCTGTTTAAGGTGAGGACCTTTGTAGGCAAGGCCTGCCCTTGTGCTTGTCTCTGATTACTGCTTCAGGAAGTCGATGGCAGCCAAGTGCATGAAAAGCACACTTCATTGTGCCATTTTTTTAGATACTCGTACTTGGAAACAGCCTCATTGCAACCTGCTGTAAGAACTATTGCTTTGTACAAAAGTTGGGCCTGAGCAACCTGAAAATGACATATGAAAGAGAACCAACCCAACCTGTTTACAAAATCTTAGTTAGTGGTTCCATATTCGCTTTCTTGAAATTGCGTATAAAAGTGGGACCAAAACTACTCCGCTTTGTTCCAGTTCTGAGTTCTTCATGGCCATGGAGAGAGTACTCCAAGGATTGATGTGTGACACAGGCTGGTGTCTGTCTGACAGCTGGTCTCCCAGAAATGATTGGACATCACCTGAAGTCTGTACTTTCTGCTAGAGGAGCTGTTGGTGAGGGTCTGCCTAGTGACTAGAGCCTTGCCTGTCTGCTGAAAGAAGGAAGGACAGTCCCTGGCCCTGCAGGAGGACAGACTGTCCAGTAGGAAAAGCCCAGAATGTTCCCAGTGCAAAGAACACCCAGAGAACAAAACCAGGAGAGGCCTGTGTCATAAGGGGTCTCTTGGTCTTGCTATATTGTTCCCGTTAGGAATTGCACTGAGATTTACAAGCAAAAGTACCATGTTGTCTGTTGGCAGCCACTATGGGTCCCACGGCTGGCGCTGCCATTGGCATAGAAGAGGAGGTGCATCGCCGCTGAGGTGGAGCCTAATTGGCCTGGGAGGCCACAATACCCAAAGCCACCTCACAGCTGACGCATCAGCCAGAAACTGCAACTGCCATGCCTGGGCACCTGTCTGCACTCGGCCAAAAGAGCTGCAATGGCAGAACACACCATGCCACTACGCAAGAGCTAATGTGCTGATCTCGTCCAGCAATTACTGGTCCAAAGGGGAAGCCACTGCGGAAGTCCCTGAATCCAGGAACTGCTGCTGCATAAGGGGGGGTGTAGTCTGCTCCCACTGCACCACACAATCTGCAGCACCAGTGAGCATCTAAATGTGGGACTTGGCCTGTGAACGTGAGCCTTTTGTCTGAGTTAATACTTTGGGTCGAAACTGTTGAACTGAATTGCACATCTAAGCAGTGTGAATAAAAGTGAAGTAATCTGCACATATGCCTAATTCATAACTCGAGGCCCTCGACCACAGTATACTCAGGACTATAACCATAAGAACTGCCAGACTGGGGAGAGAGTATTGAACGGGTAGATCTAATACTTACCATAGATCGTAACCTGGAATACAATCCTGTATTTGCAATTCCAATTGCACTGTCTGTGTAGCATTTAGTCAGCTGTGTGATTAAAGTAATTTTTTTACAGAAAATATAAGTACTGAACTACACATTACATGAATGTGTCAGTTGGCTGGATGTTGAGTTCTGAGCTGTTGCCCTCCACACTACCTCCCTGAGACACATGTGAATGCTTGCCCTGGCTTCCCTGAGATTCAAGTTCAGAAAGGGTTGTACTTGCCTCAGTATGCAGAGCCATAGTAGGACGGACTCCATGATACCAGTGGCAAAAGATCTCAACCACCAGCAGCCCCTGTCTGCCCTGTGGCTCCCCAACGGATTCTCACATCAATATTTAGATATGAAATATGGGAATCTGCCATTTTCATGAAGGCTTTTGAATGCATAGCCTTTATAAGGAAACCAGCACAATGACGGCGTCATTAGTACGCCCATCTTTTCGTCGATTCAATGTTCAAACGAAATTTCTACTGCACTCGTGGCATGATGGTGAAAAAACATTGTAGATGAGTACGATTACATTTACATTAGGATTTAGGGGTTAGCGGAGGGAGGGACAGTTTTAGGACTAAGAGCGTGGGGGGGAAAGTGCACACATGTAGGATTTAGGGCTAAGAGCGTGCGGGGGAAGCACACGGATGTTGAATTTAGGGCTCAGGGCTGGGGAAGGGACAGTTTTAGAGCCAAGACCGTGGGTGGAAAAAAGCGTGGGGGTGCCGTATTTAGGGCTCAGAGCAGTGGAAGGGGCAGTTTTAGTGTTGAGAGTGTGGGGGGTTGCGCCCGGATTCTGGATTCTGTGAGATGATTTTCGAGTAAAAATACACCTACTACCACCATCTGAGGTAGTGCCGAAACATTCTCATGGGACCCAGACGGAGTGCAGGGAGATGCTGGTGTCACTTCCACTTTTGAAGTGTTTGTCGAGAAAGGCTGGACACACCGGTTTTGTGGTAGGAGCAGACACCACAGTCCACGCACCGAGGAGGAACTGAGCAGCTCAGCCACCCCTACAGCGCAACACCGGACACAAAACACTGCAGCACCTCTGCAGCTAGCAGCGGCACCTGTCGGCGGAAAAAAGAAGAAAGCACTGTCAAACCAGGAAACTGCCATTATCATGAAAGCTTGGGGATGTAAAAAGAAGCATTGTAATTGGCCGCGTGATTTAGGCATTCGTTGTTAGGGTATGTTTAATTGCACTGTATGTGCTGGCGTGCTCTTGCACTCCGTTCTAGAAACTGGCGTGAAAATGCCAGCTTCGTTCTAACGCCTTCGTTCTTAAAGCCATCGGCCTTACGGCATTCGTGCTAGCGTCATACTGTTACATCCAAGGAATACCGTCTTTTGATTGGAGCCTCCAAACCATTGTAGCGAGATGTGCAACAGTAACACACTTTACACTCTTACAACAGTTACCACATGTCAATGTGGATTGGGTGTACAGCACGCTCATCCTTTTCAGTGTATTATAACCCACAATCAAATATTATCCATTCTTTCTCATTTCATAGTGCAGACTATATGCCCCCATACCTTTTTAGATTTGCCAGTACACCCCCCCTTTTATTCATCACCCATTCTGCTTCCTAAAACTGAACTAGGATCTTGCACCACATCTCCGTTCACAGAGACACGCCACTTCCCCTCTTCCGGGCTCTACCCTGTCTGACTACCCCTAGTGCCGCGTCCACAAAGGGCTTGCAGTACCTCGTAATTTCTGCATCTCCCCAGACTCCAAGCAGAATCACATTTGGAGGCCGTTCTGAAGGTCTGGCCACTATTTCATGAAATGTCCTCATTGCTTGTCCTGAGAAATGTTGAATCCGTGGGCTAATGGTAGAAAGTACCTTCTTGACCACAGCCACACAGTGAATCTAGGTTCGAGAGTAGTATACCGTATGTAGATTTGTTATTTGGACGAGCCTATCCCCTCCCCTAATGGCACCATCCCTGGGATATGTCATCTAGATCCCCCTATCATTTCCCGAACGTTCCTTCAAATTAGCAGAGGACGCTGGGCATTATTGGCCAGTGCTTTCTACATCACCCACACCGCTTGTGACATTATTTGACCATCATACAGCCTATCATGTGATGGAGAACACTCAGGCAGACCTTCCCCCACTTTTACATGTTTAGTCAAACCGTAGCTCACTTGGAGAGACTCAAAAAACTGTTTTGGATGCAAGTCAATTCTTGTCTTAAATGTGAAAACAGCAACATTGCATCTGCCACCCAAACATCCCCAAACCTTGCGACACCCAGCAGATCCCAATCGTTGAAACCACCCAGCAGAACCCATTCAGTGAAACCTGGAAGCCAAGATCCTTCCCTCAAGTAGCAACCCGCCGATTATGACAGAGCATTAGGGCAAATGAAAGGAGGCCCCCCGAGATGCACATCTAAAAACACAGGTCTGGCTCAAAAGGAAAGAAACCACCCCAGCCCCTCAACCCTAACAAAACTGCCATCTCATCCTCTTTTTGTTGCTCAACTTTCACCCATTTCCTGTGCCCTCCCCCACTTAGACCTTCTGTCTCTCATGAGGTTCACTGAAAGTGCCCTGGTATTCAGCCCCATTGTCACAGTCAAGAAGTTAGCCAATAGGATATAGCACGTCTCCCCAAAACAACCAAACATCCCAGACCCTCTTTTCAAACACCCAGACTGAGACGAGCCTCAGTCTGGGTGTTTGAAAAGGGGGTCTTTTCCTGTTACAAGGGAGATGACCACATGCGGGGCAGGGGACATATGATCACATGCTTGCAACTGTGAGATGAGAGTGGGCAAACAACAGCAGACTACGGAGAAGGTTGTCAACATATGAGGTTTTTCTGCATGCATCATGGTCTGTACAAGCCCCTCCTGCTCTTCTCCGTAGTCTGCTGTTGTTTGCCCACTCTCATGTCATGATTGCAAATATCTGATCATATGTCCCCTGCCCCGCATGTGGTCATCTCCCTTGTAACAGGATTCAGAATGCTCATTGGTGGTCCTGGCCTACTGAGTATCACCCACAGAGCTATCCACTCCCACACCCACCATCTCCTAGAACTAGTATTACAACAACCCAGGGAAGCAAGTCTCCCTTCTTGGCGACCAAAAGAAGGCCAAAGATTAGATTGTTCCCCTTCCCCGAAAACACATCATCCTTCATTGAGAACACGCCCTTAGATTTGGAAATATGTCTTTGTTTCGATAAATAAGATAATTTGAGATGAGGGCCAGAGAGTAAATGTCAGGGGTGATTGCATTATGCTACTCTAAGGCATAGAGCAAATCAGATCCATCCACTAACGTTGTACCAAAGTATATTCGATGAGCTGCCCAGGGATGCAATGCAAGATTACATCAAAACAGATAGAGTTATTCTGGCCTGCCTTGACAATGGTACATTCTAAGTTTACTTCCAGCTCTATGTACAAGTCATTAGTTCTGTTGTGAAAAAGGTGCTGTCTCACTGTCCTCTGCTAGTGCAGAAGATACAATTATCCAATGTCCTCTGGCGTAAAGTGGCTTAGTCTCACTGTCCTCCGGAACATCTGATAGTGCAGAAGATACAATTATCCAATGTCCTCTGGGATATCATCTGATAGTGTAGAAGATACAATTATCCAATGTCATCTGGGGTAAAGGGTGCTGCTTCACTGTCCTCACTGTCCTCTGGAACATCTGATAGTGCAGAAGATACAATTATCCAATGTCCTCTGGGATATCATCTGATAGTGTAGAAGATACAATTATCCAATGTCATCTGGGGTAAAGGGTGCTGCCTCACTGTCCTCACTGTCCTCTGGAACATCTGATAGTGCAGAAGATACAATTATCCAATGTCCTCTGGGATATCATCTGATAGTGCAGAAGATAGAATTATCCAATGTCCTCTGGGATTTTGAGCCATGGTGCAGACTGTTAAAAGCAAAACGACAATCGTGAACATTACCTGCGCCATCTTGTCTGGTGGAATTCTATGTGCACATAAGTTGCAGTCATTTTAATCTATCACAGCCATTTTGTACTCTGTTGGTCACCTTTGTTTCACCCTGCCCTTACTAGCATCCCTCTGACCCTCTGACCGACCTGGTACGTGTGCTGGGGGCTATAAACTCTATTTGCCGCAACAAACCTCAGCGCCACTTGCTGCCACAAACTCGTTTTTCCTCTCATCTCTGTTTTTAGGCAAACCTTTGGACACTCTACCCCTCACTGCACCTAGTTACACAAACAGGTTCCAAACACCAAAAAGACTCTTGCAACATGATTTATTGCACTGCAAACAGCAAGACTTGTTGTTACCAACAATGGAACCTGTTTTTATCAACAGAACGGACTCTTAGATCTGGCCGGTCTCACATGTTTTAGACCCTGAAGCAAGGTCCAGCTGCAAGATAAGATTGTCTGTTTGACCTGGGTGGGAAGAGAATTACTGTTGGGCTTGTGTGACAACCTGCTCGGGGCGGGGACCCCAAGCTTGTGTAACCATGTTGATGAAACCAATGCATTGTGTCAAACCTGTATAAAAGGAAGAGCCAAAGGAGTTATCAGCAGAACACCTCCCTCAGACATCCCGGTGTCTGCAGTTGACGTGATCTCCTCATGAGAAATAAATCTTTTTCTTGTCTTCCAGTTTCCAGCGCTTGCCTCATTATTTTGATAGCGAACCCAAAGTGAATTAGAGGTGGAACCCTGCACCGGGCAGCATTGAGGGTCTTAGAAGACTCGCTGCCTTTCACAAATTGGCGCCCAAACGTAGGGGCCCATCAGCGACGCGTGGGTCCGGTAGAGAGGTCCTAACGACGGAGTGAACGACTAAACGATTGGGGTATACCTGCCTGAGAAGACCCTTGTCTGGCTGCCGATCGACTGAACTTCACCGGTTCCAAACGGACCTCTCTCGAGTGACCTGCGGTCCTGACTGGGACCTTAGAGGAACGCCGCATTGATTGTTGGAGTGAGAGGACAACCAGGCGCTGGAAGGGGAAGACGAAGAACCGTCCATACGGTCCGGGTAAGGTCATGAAAAAACGACTTAAATTGATTGATTGATTGATTGAATAGTTTGATTGAAATACTAGTATTCCTTTTTTGATATTGAGTTATTTGCGACATTTCCCTGCTTGCAAACAACGAAGAATAGGAATCTCTCTCTTTGCAGGCAGCGAAGGACAGGTAGTGCAGACTTTTTGTCTAAATTGATTGATTGAGATATTCATTTTTGACCGATAAATACGTCATGCCTGTTTTCTCTAGATTGTTTGATTGTAATTGTTTTGGACCAGACCGTTCGTTAGAGGTCAGTCAGCCGGCACCGCCGGAAGGCACCCCTAACAAGGACAGGTACGTAAAGTATGGATTAGCCACCGTAGCTTATAGCAAACTATGGCATAAATACACTAGGAAGGACCGGGTAAATCAGTGGCCACTGACAGGATCTTTCGATCCCGCTAAAATAGAAACGTTAGAATTAGCTCTCCACAAAAAGAAAACTAGACCAGCCATGTTTGACAGTTTTGGTTTATGGCGAAAAGAGGCAGCTCAAAGAAAGAAAAGGGACGAAGCTAGACAAGATAAAGAAACGCGAAAATCAGCTTACCCAGCCTGTAAAAGATTAGAAGAAAAACTAAAAGAAAAGGAAATCGATAAAAAGGAACAGGAATCAAAAATATCAGGTCAATGCCCTGTTAGAACGCCCTCGACTCTTTACCCCAAGTTACCAGCAAAACAAAGGGTAGATGATGATTTATTGTTAGGTCCTCCAATCATATACATGCCACCCCCTTACGCCCCTACTCATCCCGTAGTACAACGCCAGGACCACCAAAGTATAGCCGGAGATGGCACGATCGCCTCAGTCTCCACCGCCTCTGCTCCCACCGAGTCACCCACACCAAATGCCTCATCAAAGGATACAGTAGTAGAGGTAGGATCAAAAGAAAAAAGAGCGCCCAGGGTCCCGCGATTAAGTAAAAATGAGCGAGCAGGCATTGATAAAATAGTTAAATCCCTCATAGATAGGAAGGAGACAGAAGAGTATGTAACTGACATATGCAACTCCTATGTTGAAAACCGCAAACAATACTTTATTGTACGTCTCTGTTACCACACTCTTACTGCATATGAAGAGAAGTACCAAGATGTAGGGCCCGAGCGGCTAGTGGCTCTCTATAGGAAGGTAGACACCGGAGATGAAGGCGACAACGATGTTACAGAACTCTTTTCATCCACACTGGAGGTATTCCGTCACCTCGTGGAACAAGGACGGATAGATAAGGACAGGACATCTAAGATAGCAGGACCCCCGGTGGAAAAAGAAAATAGCATGATGCCTATAAAAGAAGCTGCCCCTTATTGGGTACCTCCTAGAGGACAAGGGACTCATGACGATATGAACCATCAAGACGCTAGAGGAAGGGTGGTCTACAATTGGGTGTATCAACCATGGGACAGACGGGACATTTTGACGTTCCGTAAATCTTTACCGGATTTACGAAAGAACCCCACCGCCTTTTACACCGAGCTAGGTACCGCTCTGGGATCAACAATAATGACACTTGCCAACATAGACTTGTTCTTCGGGTTATGTTTGCCAGCAGATGTGTGGAAACAGATTAGGAAAATAGACCATACCGAACTGCTTGGTCATACCTGGGAACAACTCAACACACTAGATAAACAGCGGAACCCTGGTCAAAAACCGGTTAAAGCAATATTGGACCTCCCTGACAAAATAGTGCAGAAAGTGAAAACGCTGATTCCAGAGAAAAAGATAGACTGGTCCATAGTAACCGCGTGCCGCCAGAAACCACAAGAGGATGTCTCAGAGTATTTCTCCAGATTTGAAACGGTGTTCTCCGACTACAGTGGACAAGACATGTCCACCGCAACCGGACACCACTTATTTGTGCAGAACTATGTCAAAGGACTACTGCCAGATGTATCCCAGAAATTACAAGCCAGCAAAAATAGTTGGGCAGCATCTAAACCGGCGGCCATTCTCCAAATGGCCCAGTACTATGAGCATCAGAGAAACGAAAATGACAGGGCTACAGAAAGGAAAAAGAAGGACTTGAAGGAAAGGGTAATGGTAGCACAACTCCAGGGGGCGAATACAGGAAGGGAGCAATATAGGGGAGGATACCAGCAGAATACCCCTAGAGTACAGCCACCTAGAAACAATTCATCGACATCATATGTAGGACGCCAAGACCTAGGACAGGATCAATGTGCATTTTGCAAAGAATATGGACACTGGAAAACCCAATGCCCGGCTTTGTTAGGAGCTGGTAGGGGCAGAGGGGCGAGGGAAATAGCAAGTGGACAGAGAGGAAGAGGACGTGGGAGAGGATACGCGAGTGAAGCAAGCGAGGAAAGGCCAGGAAGAGTGAACACATTCGACCATCCCAAACAGAATCAGTACCAACAGATAGATTATGACAATACGTACGACTTTGCATAGGACAGCCAGGGGCAAGGGAGGGATCCAGTCGAGCTCTATGTTGATCAGCAAGGCCCTTATGTTACCGCTGAGGTCCTGGGCACAAAGTCGCCATTTCTGGTAGACACGGGAGCAACACGTAGTGCACTATCCAAACGACTGATTCCAAGGGCACCCTTGTCAGGCTCACATGTGACCTCAATAGGATTTGACGGTACGCCCTCCACCAACCCTTTGTCCCGACCGATCCCTTTTAACCTTGACAGCAATAGCGTCGAAACGACATTCCTCCTCTCTTCCAACACCCCAGACGCCATTATGGGTCTCGACCTTTGAAACACTTCCATGCGACTATCAGATGCTCACCAGACGGAGTGTGTGTCGTCCCTGTATGACAACCCCCAGCGCCATAGAGAGAACCCTTCTCAGCACATGTTTCCCATCTCCGAGACTGACGCATCCCTACTGGACACTTTGCCATCACACTTATGGGCTAGGGCTGATTCAGACGTAGGACGAATGATGATTGACCCAGTACACGTAACAATACGACAGGACGCAACCCTACCGAAAGTACCGCAGTACAAAATATCGCCAGAGGGTGAGAAGGCACTGACAGAGATCATACACTCTTTGGTAGAGGCAGGGGTGGTAGAGGAAGTAGTGAGCAACGTTTGTAACAGTCCCATACTACCGATTGTAAAGAGACAGGGAGAGGGAGACGGAAAAGCCTACCGCTTCATCATTGACCTGCGGGAGATAAACAAAATCGTAGTGCCACAATACCCAGTAGTTTCCGACATCACGACAATTTTGACTTTAATCCCCTCCACTGCCACCACCTTCACTGTAATTGACCTCAAAAACGCATTCTTTTCCATACCTATACACAAGGACAGCCGCTATCTATTTGGATTCACCCTAAACTCCCGTTCGTCCGACAGTGGTTACCGAACTTTAGCCTCATTGTCAAACCCCTTCTCTCCCTCCTAGCTAAAGACATCCCCTCACCTCTCCCCTGGACCCCCGAATGCCAGTCAGCCTTTAAAGAACTACGCAATGCCCTTTGTTCAGCGCCTGTCCTAGGAACCCCGGATTACTCCAAACCATTCTTCCTCTACACACACGAGAGGGAAGGATGTGCATTGTCTGTCCTAACACAATCAATTGGTCACAAACAACGCCCTTGTGCATATTTCTCTGCCACCCTCGATCCAGTAGCCAGAGCGCTGCCAGCGTGCCTGCGCGCTGTGGCAGCTGCAGCAGTATCGATACGCCAGAGCGAAGGAATAGTACTCTCCAATCCAGTCACTGTTTTAGTACCCCATGCAGTCGACACACTACTAAACCAGATCAAAACCCAACACTTGACTAGCGCCCGACTGACAGGATATGAGTTGACCCTGCTAGCACCGCACATTACCCTAAAGCGATGCACCACCCTCAATCCAGCCACACTGTTACCCCTACCCGAAAATGATCCTAGCGATGAACAAACAAAGAGTAGAATAGATCTCAGAGACACCGCCTTTCTAGAACCAGATGGAGAACTATGGGTGGATGGTTCGTGCATCAAACTCCCCGACGGCACCACCTCAGCTGCATACGCTGTCACCACAGCCCGAACCGTTCTGGAAACAGCCCGTATTCCCCAACGTTCAGCCCAGGCTGCAGAACTCATTGCCCTCACACGAGCATGTATCTTAGCGACTGACACGACAGTTAACATATACACCGACAGCCAATATGCCTTCGGGGCGGTTCACCATTTTGGGATCTTATGGAAAGAAAGAGGGTTCCTGACTTCACACGGTACACCCATCCTGCATGGAGATTTAGTCTCCGCCTTGACGCTAAGCAGTCCTCCTCCCCAAGAAGTTAGCAGTGATAAAATGCCAAGCACATAGGAAAGTGACTGATCTCATTGGACAGGGAAATGCACTAGCAGACGTTACTGCCCGAGCCACGGCAGGAGACAGAACTACGACACGAATGTATGTGATCAGGTCACAAGCTGAACGATGGACTGACGCTAGGACCACTGTAAGGGACATACAGACTACAGGCACACAAGACGAATTGACCGAGTGGGAAAAGGTGGGACTAAAAGACGAGGAAGATTGCTGGAGAACTAAAGACGGAAATAAATGGCTGTTACCCAATGCCTACCTCATCCCCATATTGACCATGGCACATTTACCAGCACACATAGGCTCCACCCCCATGATTGAACTAATCACCAGAGTATGGCATAACGTCAAGATAGCAGAATCTGCAAAACGCCTAGTACAACAATGTATAGTCTGTCTACAACACAACCCAGGGAAGGGGACAGTAGTACCACGGGGAGGGTTTGGAGTCCCTGACCACCCCTTTTAGCATTTGGGCGGCACCAAGACCCACCTCCATTAGCGATGTCCTGAACATATTAATGTCGGATTACTTGCATAATTTGACAAACGAGCTAACAATTATCCACCAACAGGTGCAGCAAGCCTTGCCTGACGTATCCAGGGGCCCGGGACATGAAATAAAGCCAGGCCACCATGTATTGATTCGCAACTTCCAAAGAACGAAGAATCTGGAGCCTAGGTGGACGGGCCCCTGGCAAGTCCTGATAAACTGAACACCTGCAAAACCACCGCAAAGACACCAAGACTGCTAACCTGCACAGCACAAAGACAATTGCACTTGTAGCTGCATTTCTCACCTGTCTCCTGCTAATGGTCGCACTCTGGATCATTGAAGAGAATGCACCTGCATACAGAACATTGTCACCCACCATGCAACCAACCACCAAGAAAGAACACTACCTGGTATCACTACCGCCACATCTCCGAGAACGACGCAAAGAATTCTGGAATAATTCTTTCGTGCAGATGTTGCACCAGCACAATCTTGCCACCAATGCTACCAACTGTTGGGTCTGTGGGCTGTTACCACATGCCACTGAACATTCTATCCCTTTCATCCCTTCGCCCTTTTCTATTCACGGATCTTGCCTTGCCTGGATGATGCTCCTACAAGAAAGTTACAAAGACAATGCCACTTCCGACGGAACAATCGCCCAGTTCTACAACGAGTTCTGGCGAAACAAAACAGGAAGGACAGCCGCCCCCTTCTGCCCTCACACCTTCAATGCGACATTCCAGATTAATGTCCCCTCCAAAGAACGAGTGGAAATGCAAGTGTTCAATAATCCTAACAGAGCCACATTTTCCTACCTGAAGAAAAGAACTGCTGCAACACTGACTGTGGCCCTATCTGTGGTGAACGTCTCTGGCCTTGTATGCATTGAAGGCCGTGGGACTAAGAATGTGGGTCACAGCACCTGTAGCATTGTAAGGACTTTGAACACTGCCAACCCCCCAGCGCTTGTTCCATCACCCAATATGTACTTTGTTTGTGGAACCAAAGCCTACACCTGGCTCCCAAGAAACTGGGCGGGCACGTGCTACATCGCCTTTGTTTTGCCACCAACCTACACAGCCCCTGCAGAGCATCATCGAGAAAAGCGTTCTAAAGACATTGATCAAGCAGACTCTGCCTCATCACAGTTCAGAAATTCATCAAGGATCAGAGACTTGGACAATTGGAAGTTGGCTTTGGGGCATCTTGAAGGAGTGGGGTTGGAAAATATCAATGATTCTCTTGGTCCCAGTATTGACAATATGTGGTTGTTGTTTGGGTATACACTGTATACCACCTTTGTGTTGGCTTTGCATAACTACCTTGCACCCTAAGACTATGGACACTCAGCTAACAAAAACGAGAGTAATGTATGATCAAGAGATACAGGACATTATGGAGATCGAAATAGACTGACAAGCTGGCTAGTTATGTTCAAAGGGGCCACTGTTAAAAGCAAAACGACAATCGTGAACATTACCTGCGCCATCTTGTCTGGTGGAATTCTATGTGCACATAAGTTGCAGTCATTTTAATCTATCACAGCCATTTTGTACTCTGTTGGTCACCTTTGTTCATCCCTGCCCTTACTACCATCCATCTGACCCTCTGACCGACCTGGTACATGTGCTGGGGGCTATAAACTCTATTTGCCGCAACAAACCTCAGCGCCACTTGCTGCCACAAACTCGTTTTTCCTCTCATCTCTGTTTTCAGGCAAACCTTTGGACACTCTACCCCTCACTGCACCTAGTTACACAAACAAGTTCCAAACACCAAAAAGACTCTTGCAACATGATTTATTGCACTGCAAACAGCAAGACTTGTTGTTACCAACAATGGAACCTGTTTTTATCAACAGAACGGACTCTTAGATCTGGCCGGTCTCACATGTTTTAGACCCTGAAGCAAGGTCCAGCTGCAAGATAAGATTGTCTGTTTGACCTGGGTGGGAAGAGAATTACTGTTGGGCTTGTGTGACAACCTGCCCAGGGCGGGGACCCCAAGCTTGTGTAACCATGTTGATGAAACCAATGCATTGTGTCAAACCTGTATAAAAGGAAGAGCCAAAGGAGTTATCAGCAGAACACCTCCCTCAGACATCCCGGTGTCTGCAGTTGACGTGATCTCCTCATGAGAAATAAATCTTTTTCTTGTCTTCCAGTTTCCAGCGCTTGCCTCATTATTTTGATAGCGAACCCAAAGTGAATTAGAGGTGGAACCCTGCACCGGGCAGCATTGAGGGTCTTAGAAGACTCGCTGCCTTTCACAAGACGGTGGCCAAAGACGACCAATGCCATTTAGTGCAGTCACCTGCTAAGCACAAGGGGGTTCCACTTGACTTTGTGATTGGAAAGCCGGAATGATAATAATAATATGTCTGTGGACAATAAAAAAGCCGAATGCATTGGAGCAAATCATAAGATTAAAAAAACGTTATCAGCAGAATACTGGTTTCTTTTTTCTACTAAGGTCAGGAGCGGCCTCGGAGGGCGCTGAGTTTTCAGATATATTATGGATTTAAAAGCACCTGCTGCAGAGTTTCTTGCCTTCAGCAATCTTCAGGCAACCATAAAAATGTCAAGATAACTCTGGTGATTAAGGGACCTGCTGGAGAGAGATCAGAGTTTTATTTAGTGGCAGTTTTCACCCATCAGCCCGGAGGGTTAATATTCAAAGCACGTGCGCCATGCAGATGACAAAAGTGCAGATAATGTAGATAGTTCATTGAGTTACTGCTTTTTTCAGAGAGATCCTTTTGTTACTTGAAGTTTATGAGTTACAATCATTATATAGCACAATGAGCTATTAACTCATCAAAGAGCTGGATGCAAACTGTAGGGTATAGGTTAGAGCGTTAAGATTTTTTTGTCCCCAGTCTTTCATTATCCTAATGTTGCTAAAAAAGGGTTCATGTGGGTAAAAATCAATTATTAGTAAAGCCAACCCCCATCCACGGCATTACGTTTTAAAAATCTGAGTTTGTGCTTTTCCTGACAAAGCACTCTCGAACTATACTGCCTACCAGTATGGATGACAGGAAACACCTACACCTTGTAGGCCTGTGCCTTATGTAACATTTCCTATACACTGATTGACACACGTATGATTCATTGTCTCTGTAATGTGTGTGTGATGTAAAGTGCTCTGACACACTACACTGGCATGAGTGACGCTATAAAACAAAAGAAATGCATGTGCGAGAGGGAGGGGCTATGGTGAAATGAGGGGCACTGTTGGAGGGTGGTAGTGAGGGAGTTCGTGGAGAAGGAGGTCACTGGGGGTGCCTACAAACATTGTCACACTAGGCGCCACCTGTGCTAAAACGAGGTGTACTAAGGTGTACCCTGGAACAGGGGAGAGAGACAAATTTGATAAAGGCAGGGTTTTCTGAAAAAATAAGATGGGGTTTGTTGCTTTATCATGTTTCATCCACCTGTTTACCTACAGATCTCTGCCTTCCTGTGAAGGATTGATACTTGAATGTCGGGCTCTAGAGTGTGGGTTAGAAGATCAATCAATCAGCATTTGTAAAGTGCATCACTATCACCCCTAAGGGCACTGAGGGTGCCGTCTCTCAGTCGAAAAGCCAGATCTTGAGCTTCTTTCTGAAGTCCGCCAGGGAAGGTGCTGTTTGGAGGTGGAGGGGCAGGTCGTTCCAGGTCTTGGCGGCTTTGTAAGAGAAGTGGAGGGCAGATGGAAGTTCAGTCAGTGGTTGATGAAGGATGGTTCTTGGTCGTGAAGAGCTTTGTAGGCATATGTTAGGACCTTGAACTGGCATCTCTTCTGGATGGGGAGCCAGTGGAAGTTTCTGAGGTTTGGGGTGATGTGGGTCCATTTGGGGAGGTCTAGGATGACTCTGGCAGTGGCGTTCTGTATTGTTTGCAGTCTTCTGAGGAGCTGGGTGGAGATTCAGGCATAGAGAGCGTTGCCATAGTTGAGGTGGCTGCTGATGAGGGCCTGAGTGACAGTCTTTCTGGTGTTGATTAGGATCCATCTGAAGATTTGGAGGACCATGTGGAGGGTGTGGAAGTAGGAGGAGGCGACTGCGTTGACTTGTCATTTCATGGTCAGTTGGCTGTCGTGGGTGATGCCGAGGTTGTGTGCATGGTCGGTCAGTGTGGGTGTAGGTCCGAGTTCTGCTGACCACCAGCTGTGGTCCCAGTCGGAGGTGTTCTTCCCGAAGATCAGAACTTCTGTTTTGCATGAGTTGAGTTTGAGGCAGCTGTCTCTCATCCATTTGGCAAAGTTGGTCATGGCATTGCAGAAGTTAGTTTCGGTTTTTGGAGGGGTCCTCGGTGAGTGAGAGGATTAGTTGAGTGTTGCCTGCATAGGAGATTATGTTGAGTCTGAGGGATCTGACGATGTCTGCGAGAGGGGTCATGTAGATGTTGTACAAGGTGGGGCTGTGTGTCAGCTCGATGATTCCTCGGGAACGGTTCGATGCCAAAAAGGGGTCCACCTCTCGACAGTCCGAACCCTGAATGCTATAATAGCACAGGTGAGTGGGATGATCAAGCGGGGAAGGAAAGGAAGGGGTCAGCAGGGAGGGAGATCTGAAAGGCAAAACAATATTGGTGAGTACTGGTTTATACTATCTCCTTCCTATGATTACCTATTAAGCTTTCCGTACCTGTAAAACAAAACAACAATTTCCTCGTCCCAAATGAGAGGAATGAGTAAACGACCCTGCCAATAGGTCAGCAAGGATTTGGGGTTGCGCTAAGAAAGGGGTCAAAACAGAAGGGAATTTAAATGCCTTTTTTCTACACTAAATATTCTGTCACACTCTTAGTACTTGTCTCATATATGATACACATGCAATATAGAACCATACATACCAGCGTACATAACAGGGTCCACTTCACAGGGGAAGAGCAGAAGGCCGCCTCTTGAACCCCCTGTTAAGGTTACACAAACAACAATCACCAAAATGCTTCTTTTGATGTACTGCAGTAGTTGGTTTGTAACATGCCAGAAAATAAATGCGCATCCAGTAATTACTTCGTAACTCCGAAGTTCTCCTAATCACCTAAATAATAAAACCGTGAATTCTTAGGCTTGTACTCTCCAGTTTCAAAACATAGAACGTAACCGAAGTTTTCTGGCAATCCGAAAACCTCAGTGGCAGACAATGGCAGTTAGTGGTATAGTCTCGTTTTTTCAAGCGATGTCAAACAGATATATCAGCTGATAGCAAGGTCTCGACCAAGTTGGTGCAAGTGCACCCTTACCGTTCACCAACACGAGCAGGTTTAAATGCAGCGCAATGCGCTGCTCGGCAGAGGAATAATCAGCAATGTCCTCGGTTCCAGAGGCTCCTTTGAACTGTCCTCCTCTTCCGGTTCGCAGGTGTTTTTCCCTAGGCAAACGCGGCTACTTCCGCTTTGCCACATGGGAAATGTAGTCTTTTCGTCATGCCGACAGCGTGCGAATCGCGCCGCGAGTCGGAATGGATTTCTGAGTAAGTGCAGACCCTGGGACCTCTGTGCCTTTTCACCAGCCCAACAACCAGGACCAGGCCCTGCCATAACCGGTAAGGAGGGGTTCTACAGCCTGATGTGCCGCTAAACGGTGTGCGTCGGTAAAGGGGCAGAGTGTGTGTGTAACAGCACACCCCTCCTCCGAGGGGCGCCGACAAGGTCGGGGTTTTTCAGGGTTTCTTCTATGAAATGTGGCCGTCATACGTGGAGCGTGTACATTTGTAGCAGGTTCCCAGGAGTTTTCCTCAGGACCATAATTCTTCCAAGCTATGAGATACCACAGAGAGCCCTTCCTTCTTTTTGAGTCCAGAATTGCTTTTACCTCATACTCTGGTTCTTTGTCTATCCAGATCGGTGTTGGCTTTTTCTTCACAGGTTTACAAGAAGGTTTCAACAGGGAAACATGGAATACCGGATGTATCCTCATATTCGATGGTAATGCCAGCTTAACTGCTACAGGATTGATGCATCGCACTATTTTGTATTGACCTATGAACCACGGATTGAATATACTGTATCTCTTAAAGCGTATGTTTTTGTTGACAGCCATACAAAATCCCCTTTTTTATATTCCAGACACCAGGGCGTCGGCATCTATCAGCATGCTTTTTGTATTGCTCCTTGGCCTCTTGAAGTGTCTTCGAGCAACCATAAAGGTGTTCTGTATTTTTCTGGTGCGTACCTTTAGTTCGGGAATCTTTTCCGTATTTACCGGTTGGACCAAGAGAATAAACCTAGGGTGTACTCCATAAGTACAATAAAACAGAGCCATTTTGATAGAACTGTGATGGGCACTATTACATGCTACCTCCGTGTAGGAAGGTGGAATCTGACTATATGGTTGCCCCCACTTTTTTTATGGTGTTTTGCTGGTTTATGACTTAGTTGGACTGGGACCCTGCTATTCAGGGCCCCAGTCTATCTGCTCTCTCTAAACGACATGGAGTGCACTCTAGGTGCACTAGTGATTGGATACTGTGGTGCCTTATGAGTCCCTAGTATATGGTACCTTAGGTGCCAAGGGCATAGGTACTTCACAGGCCTACCAGGGGCTGCAGCATGTGTTATGCCACCCCTGGGAAGCAGTCTAAATCTGACACCACAGGCCTGCTACTGCAGCCTGGGTGAGGTGGTGCTAGCACCCCTCACTGAGATATAGGTTTCCTATATCTCTCCTGCACACACATATAAACCTATCAGTCACCCCTAAGGCAGGCCCTATCAATCCTGAGGGCAGGGTGCTTGGCTTCTATGTGAGGGGGTGCCTCTGCCTGAGCAGGGCCCCTCTGCAGCTCTCAGAGTCTATTCTCTGGTGCTGTTTGTGGATGCGGTTAAACCATATACTATTTAAGTGCATTATATCCTCGCGGTAAATGCTAACTTTGGAATGGCTGCATCAAAACATGTCGTGTTTGGTGTCAAACATCTTGGAATACTACCCCCCGCCAATCTTGGCGGCGGGAGTAGCATTCCACCCTTCTAGAGGGATAAGACATGTACCTGCTGTGGAAACGCGGTAGAATCCTAAAGAGCCCTGGCATCACAAAATGGATGCCACCAGTCACAGACACTGGGCTGCCCTCCTGCTGATGACCGAAACTCGCAGTGGAGGAAGCCCAACAATAGGCATCCTGTCACAGGGAGGTGTAACCACCTTCCAGACAGGGTTTAGTGTATTGGGGCTGGGTGGGTGCACTCTTAGAGTGCTTTGAAGTCCTGCACTGGGGGAGCAGAAGGCTCCTCTGTGCATATGCCAGTTCAAACCAGCTCAGGGGCTACCTGCCCCTGCTCTGGCGCGAAACTGGACAAAGGGAAGTGGGTGTAGCCACCCCTCCCTTGACCCTCCCATAGGTGGGGTCATAGAGCTAGTCCATCCCCTCTTTTTAGTATAAGAGGGGGAACCTTGCCATTGCAAAGCAGATAACCCCTGGACGACGCTCTACAGAAGAATCCTGGCCCTTCGACGTTCCACTACCTTTGGAAGACAGAAGAATCTCCCTTGGAGTCAAGGAGTGACTCCCCTGCTTGGCAGGCACCAAAACGACAACGACGGTCGCAAACTACGCCGCTCCCGCCGGAGCCCGAAGTCCCTGCAGCCCAAGAAGTGGATTTCCTGACCTCTCCCAGGCCATCGTGAGTCCCCAGCGAAGCTGAGGCAAGTGGACCCCACGAGTAACGAGGAACCGCGACCCCTGGGTACCGTGCACTATTGTCAAGTGCAACCCCTTCACAACGTTCCACGAACTTGTGCTTTGGACCACGTGTGGTCCTAACCTCCAGCAGGAACCCCTCCGAAGATCAGAGGCCTACACCGTCCCGAGTGACCGTGGGCCCCTGTTGAGTGATTCCGCCCGAGGTGTCTTCGCGATCCCTTGCCCGCTGGCTTGTGGGTCCCCAGAAGACTTCTTAAAGAAACCAAAGGGCTCTCCTGGTTGCTCCAGACCTACCCTGACTTACCCTCGCTGGGTGAGTCCCTCAGACCTTGCTGGTCTGCGCCATCGACTTTTCTTCATCTCCCCGAGACTTGCTGCTGCCAAGGCTTGTTGGCTCCTATCGAGTTGCCGACACCACAGTCAGCTGCACACGTCGAGGGACACACCGAATCCAGCTCCTGGTCGTCGTCGACGCCTCCTGAACCACGTGGCTGAAGAGTCAAGGCACCCGCAACCGACCTGAATCAACCAACGACGGTGGGCATCCATCTTCCTTGCCCCGGGTCACTGCCTAGTGACTTTGAACACTGTCCCCTCTGCTTTCAGGTCATCCTTCTTCAGAATCCAGGCTTGGATTCCACCGGACACTTCTTCAGCTCCCGCAAGCAGCAAGTCTTCTTTGTTCGCCATTGAAAACGACGCCGCGACCCGACACCAAAGGACACCTGTGCACCCGGCTTCCCTGGGTGAGGTAACTCCAGCACTACGGTGCTCCTGTGGGTGTGGGCCCTAGAACTACTTACCCTGTAAGTGACTTGCTTGTAGGTTCTCCCGAAGTATCCTAAAACTCTTTATTTCCAACCGCGACTTGCCCCATTGAAGTTAACGGCGATCCGCGCCTGTGTATCCACACTGCACGCGTCCCCCGTGGGTCCTTTACTTACCTGCCTTGGGTGGTTTTGTGAGGCCCCAGCACTTCTGAAGGCCCTAGGCCTTGTCTCCCTGCAAGTCGTTGTTTCTAAGTCTCTTACTTAGTATATGGTCTGGTACGCCCCTAGGGCCCCAGCCATATTGTGTGCTTAACTTATTGTGAAACGTTGATTTGTGCATATGTTTGTCTTCTAATCTCATAAAGAGATTAGTAGAGAGTTATTTAGAAATAAATACATATATATTTGATATATATACCTGTGTGGTGTCTTTTCATTTGGTGATTCAAGAGATTATATGGTAAAACAAGCTGCTTTACATTCCTCCGAGACTTAGCCTGAAGGCTGCTCTCCACAGCTACCACTAGGATAGCTTTCTTTAAAAGGTTGTCTTAAACCTATCTACCATAAGAGTCGATTTGGACTGGTGCAAGGTGCCCACTATAATTAGTGAACAGCATATACCAGGCCAACTTCTCACATTGGTGGGCAGCGTGTGGGATTACAGCTTGCCATTGTTTTACCAGAAAATCTCTATTTGAATTACTAACTGAAAACCATTATAGGTACTCAAGGTACATATAAAGTCAAGCTTAGTATCAATAAGTTCTACTGAACTTAGAGCTGTGTTCCAAGGGATAGCACACCCTTTCCACAGCTCAAGCTAGGATCAGTAGGCCACAAACTAGTGTAGGTAGTACAACACTGCACAACACTAGAATGTCCTTAAAGGGTGGGCCCAGTGGATCCACTCAGCCTCAGTATAAGGACATGGCTTTCTCTGACTTGAGAGCCATGTGTGTTGACAGACACCTGAGACTAGGACAGAGTCCCTCAACACTACACCTGATAGATCTGCTGACAGCAGATGACCTTAGATTGGCTCTAGGAGCTAAGGGGTCTGAATCAGTGGGTGGGTCAATCATAGTATCTGGGTCAGATGAGGACAATCCGAATGACCAAGACTCTGTGGTTGAAGGGCCAGGCTTCAAGGAGCCTGAACAGGACAGAGGAGTTCTCCCTAAGAGAACTGGCAGAGTGGATGAGAGGCACAGATCCCCTTCCAGGGAATCTGAGCACTCTTATCACTCTGGCAGAGAATTTGTCCAAGAGAGGAGCTCATACTTTAACTTAAGAGAGACCTCCTCTGAGAGAAGGTGCAAACTGCTCCAGTATGAGGAAGCCAAAGTGGCCCTCAGAACCAAGCAGTTGGCACTGGATAGAGAAGCCCTGGAGATCCAGAGAGCTTCCAGAAGGGAGGGTTTAGAACCCCCTGGTGGCAGCAACAGTGTCCCTAGAGGCAGAGAATATATTCCTGACCATAGGAACCTGAGCAAGGTTGTTCCTCCCTACCAGAGTGGGGATGATATCCACAAGTGGATAACTGCTATGGAGAGGGCCTGTAGAGTACAGCAGGTCCCCCAAAAGCAGTGGGCAGCAATCTTGTGGCTCTCCTTTTCAGATAAAGGAAGAGACAAGCTCCTCACTGTTAGAGAGGAGGATGCTGATGATTATGAGGTCCTGAAGAGTGCACTGATAGATGGGTTTGGCTTAACCACTGAAGAGTACAGGTTGAAGTTCAGAGATACCCAGAAGGCACAGACTCAGGACTGGACAGACTTTGTAGATTGTGCATCCAAGGCTCTGGAGGGTTGGCTGGTTGGCAGTAGGGTTACTGATTTCAAAGGATTTTATAATCTAATGATGAGAGAACAGATCCTTAATAATTGTCAAAACCAGCTTTTACACCAGTACCTGGTGGACTCTGATCTGACCTCTCCCCAAGAATTGGGAAAGAAGGCAGACAAATGGGTCAGAACCAGAGTAAGGCCTAAGAATCAGGGTGGTGACCACAAGAAAGATTCTACCAAGTCCCAAGAGAAAGGTGGGGATAAATCTAAGGATAAGTCCACTACAGGGCCCCAAAATTCCTCTTCTGGGGGTGGGTCCCAAACTCCTTCCTCTCCTGAAAAGAAACCATATTGCCATGTCTGTAAAAAGCCTGGGCACTGGAAAACTGATCCCAGTTGCCCCAGGATTGGCAATAAAGAAAATGTTCCTCCCACAACTACTACCACCCCTCCTGGTACTACCAGTAGTAATCCTCCAGTTGGGAGTAGTGCACCCAAAAAGTTAGGTGCTTTTGCAAGAGGAACAGAGGTGGGCCCTAGTTTAGACAGGGACCCTCAACAGACTCCTCTGACTCTGATGGTGGTATAGGATTTGCCACCTTTACCATGGGTCCCATAGCATTGGGCAGGTACAGACTGGAGCCAATAATTAATGGTCAGAAAGCTGTGGCATTTAGGGACACAGGGGCTAGTGTCACCATGGTGGCAGGGAAACTAGTCCCCCTCACCAGCTTTTACCTGAGTTTAAATACCAGGTGACCAACATTGATGGTGTCAGAACAGATCACCCCATGGCCATAGTCAATCTCAGCTGGGAGGGAGTCACAGGCCCAAAGAGAGTGGCAGTGTCCCCAACCTTACCTGTAGATTGCCTGATGGGCAATGATCTGGAAATTTCAGCCTGGGCTGAAATTGAACACCAAACCCATCTGAAGATGTTGGGTGTCCCTGTAAAGGTTAGTGGGGCTGTGATGGCCACAGCCCCAGCCCAAGATTTTGGAGAGATGGAGCCTGGAAGAATGGCCCACTCTCCCCAGAAGAGAGCACAAGGGTTGAAGAAAAGTCTTCTTCCCTCCAGACAGTAGGTAAGGGTCAGCCTCCTCAGGGAACTGACCCTACCCCTAGTGAAGGAACTGCCACAGAGGTAGTCAGGCCTGGCCTGGCCACCCCCTGATGGCAGAGGACCCTTACAAGGTGGTACCCAGTCTGGAGCAGGTAACCTGCCCCTCTCTACCCTGCCTCAGTCAGCCCAGGGCTGCAGAGGTCAGGGAGGTCAGTGGACCCCCAGGGCCCCCTGTCCAGAGGAACCCCCCATCAGCAGATTAGGGGCACCCAGGCTAGTAGCCCTAGCCAGGTAGAAATTCCTCAACCCACTGAGGGATCCCCCATACCTTTATGTAGGGACCTCCCCCAGAAGGACTCTGTTAGGCAAGGGCAAACCTGGGACCAAAGGTTCCAAACATGCCATGTCCCTCCAGTGTTCCACCCAAAGGGACCCAACCCCCGGCTGTAGGCAGTCAAGGTTGACCCTTAGAGCAGAGTACCACTCAGTCATGGAAAGACAGGCATACATGGTGACCAGTGAGCTGAGAAAGCTGAGGCCAACATTCCTAGGGCCACACTTCCCTACTCAGACACCTCACCAGCCTGGTACTTTACCAAAGCACACCACAGGTAGTGATTCCCCATGGTGGAGACCCTCTCATACCCTTAGGGTGAGGGATTGCTTAGTGGACCATAAGACAGGGGGCAACCATGCTAGTGCAGGTGCTTCCTTATATGGCCACTTAGTCAATAAAGGCTCAACTGGCCAAGGTTAGCCTTATCTCCTTTCGTTTGGGGGGGTTATGTAGGAAGGTGGAATCTGACTATATGGTTGCCCCCACTTTTTTTATGGTGTTTTGCTGGTTTATGACTTAGTTGGACTGGGACCCTGCTATTCAGGGCCCCAGTCTATCTGCTCTCTCTAAACGACATGGAGTGCACTCTAGGTGCACTAGTGATTGGATACTGTGGTGCCTTATGAGTCCCTAGTATATGGTACCTTAGGTGCCAAGGGCATAGGTACTTCACAGGCCTACCAGGGGCTGCAGCATGTGTTATGCCACCCCTGGGAAGCAGTCTAAATCTGACACCACAGGCCTGCTACTGCAGCCTGGGTGAGGTGGTGCTAGCACCCCTCACTGAGATATAGGTTTCCTATATCTCTCCTGCACACACATATAAACCTATCAGTCACCCCTAAGGCAGGCCCTATCAATCCTGAGGGCAGGGTGCTTGGCTTCTATGTGAGGGGGTGCCTCTGCCTGAGCAGGGCCCCTCTGCAGCTCTCAGAGTCTATTCTCTGGTGCTGTTTGTGGATGCGGTTAAACCATATACTATTTAAGTGCATTATATCCTCGCGGTAAATGCTAACTTTGGAATGGCTGCATCAAAACATGTCGTGTTTGGTGTCAAACATCTTGGAATACTACCCCACGCCAATCTTGGCGGCGGGGAGTAGCATTCCACCCTTCTAGAGGGATAAGACATGTACCTGCTGTGGAAACGCGGTAGAATCCTAAAGAGCCCTGGCATCACAAAATGGATGCCACCAGTCACAGACACTGGGCTGCCCTCCTGCTGATGACCGAAACTCGCAGTGGAGGAAGCCCAACAATAGGCATCCTGTCACAGGGAGGTGTAACCACCTTCCAGACAGGGTTTAGTGTATTGGGGCTGGGTGGGTGCACTCTTAGAGTGCTTTGAAGTCCTGCACTGGGGGAGCAGAAGGCTCCTCTGTGCATATGCCAGTTCAAACCAGCTCAGGGGCTACCTGCCCCTGCTCTGGCGCGAAACTGGACAAAGGGAAGTGGGTGTAGCCACCCCTCCCTTGACCCTCCCATAGGTGGGGTCATAGAGCTAGTCCATCCCCTCTTTTTAGTATAAGAGGGGAACCTTGCTCATTGCAAAGCAGATAACCCCTGGACGACGCTCTACAGAAGAATCCTGGCCCTTCGACGTTCCACTACCTTTGGAAGACAGAAGAATCTCCCTTGGAGTCAAGGAGTGACTCCCCTGCTTGGCAGGCACCAAAAACGACAACGACGGTCGCAAACTACGCCGCTCCCGCCGGAGCCCGAAGTCCCTGCAGCCCAAGAAGTGGATTTCCTGACCTCTCCCAGGCCATCGTGAGTCCCCAGCGAAGCTGAAGCAAGTGGACCCCACGAGTAACGAGGAACCGCGACCCCTGGGTACCGTGCACTATTGTCAAGTGCAACCCCTTCACAACGTTCCACGAACTTGTGCTTTGGACCACGTGTGGTCCTAACCTCCAGCAGGAACCCCTCCGAAGATCAGAGGCCTACACCGTCCCGAGTGACCGTGGGCCCCTGTTGAGTGATTCCGCCCGAGGTGTCTTCGCGATCCCTTGCCCGCTGGCTTGTGGGTCCCCAGAAGACTTCTTAAAGAAACCAAAGGGCTCTCCTGGTTGCTCCAGACCTACCCTGACTTACCCTCGCTGGGTGAGTCCCTCAGACCTTGCTGGTCTGCGCCATCGACTTTTCTTCATCTCCCCGAGACTTGCTGCTGCCAAGGCTTGTTGGCTCCTATCGAGTTGCCGACACCACAGTCAGCTGCACACGTCCGAGGGACACACCGAATCCAGCTCCTGGTCGTCGTCGACGCCTCCTGAACCACGTGGCTGAAGAGTCAAGGCACCCGCAACCGACCTGAATCAACCAACGACGGTGGGCATCCATCTTCCTTGCCCCGGGTCACTGCCTAGTGACTTTGAACACTGTCCCCTCTGCTTTCAGGTCATCCTTCTTCAGAATCCAGGCTTGGATTCCACCGGACACTTCTTCAGCTCCCGCAAGCAGCAAGTCTTCTTTGTTCGCCATTGAAAACGACGCCGCGACCCGACACCAAAGGACACCTGTGCACCCGGCTTCCCTGGGTGAGGTAACTCCAGCACTACGGTGCTCCTGTGGGTGTGGGCCCTAGAACTACTTACCCTGTAAGTGACTTGCTTGTAGGTTCTCCAAGTATCCTAAAACTCTTTATTTCCAACCGCGACTTGCCCCATTGAAGTTAACGGCGATCCGCGCCTGTGTATCCACACTGCACGCGTCCCCCGTGGGTCCTTTACTTACCTGCCTTGGGTGGTTTTGTGAGGCCCCAGCACTTCTGAAAGGCCCTAGGCCTTGTCTCCCTGCAAGTCGTTGTTTCTAAGTCTCTTACTTAGTATATGGTCTGAGTACGCCCCTAGGGCCCCAGCCATATTGTGTGCTTAACTTATTGTGAAACGTTGATTTGTGCATATGTTTGTCTTCTAATCTCATAAAGAGATTAGTAGAGAGTTATTTAGAAATAAATACATATATATTTGATATATATACCTGTGTGGTGTCTTTTCATTTGGTGATTCAAGAGATTATATGGTAAAACAAGCTGCTTTACATTCCTCCGAGACTTAGCCTGAAGGCTGCTCTCCACAGCTACCACTAGGATAGCTTTCTTTAAAAGGTTGTCTTAAACCTATCTACCATAAGAGTCGATTTGGACTGGTGCAAGGTGCCCACTATAATTAGTGAACAGCATATACCAGGCCAACTTCTCACACTCCGCAAGCCATAAAAATTCCACCCATGCATCTTTGGTGTTGTCTATGTAACAACGGAGGTATTGCTTTAGGGTTTGGTTTAAGCTGCTCCGTTTGGCCATCGGTCTGAGGGTGAAAGGCCGTCGATGTGTTGGCAGAGATCTGGAGGGTTTTACACCATACCTTCCAGAATTGGCTGGTGAATTGCAAACCCCTGTCAGACACAATGACCGTGGGCAAACCATGCAAGTGCACAATGTTTGTGAGTAACAAGTGCGCCAGCTGAGCAGATGAAGGAACCGCTGGACACGCTATGAAATGCCCCATCTTTGTGAGGCTATCAACAACCACTAGTATGGTAGTACATCCTTGGTCTTTAGGCAGACCTACTATAAAATCTAGAGATATATGATCCCAGGGCTTTTCAGGGGTAGGTAAGGGATGAAGTAAACCCTGAGGTTTTCCATGATCCGTCTTGGCTTGGTTGCAGACCTGTTAATCAATAAGG